>OV839566.1:59814716-59816197 GCA_929447395.1 Epistrophe grossulariae | reverse complement strand
AAATAAATAAATAAATAAATAAATAAATAAATAAATAAATAAATAAATAAATAAATAAATAAATAAATAAATAAATAAATAAATAAATAAATAAATAAATAAATAAATAAATAAATAAATAAATAAATAAATAAATAAATAAATAAATAAATAAATAAATAAATAAATAAATAAATAAATAAATAAATAAATAAATAAATAAATAAATAAATAAATAAATAAATAAATAAATAAATAAATAAATAAATAAATAAATAAATAAATAAATAAATAAATAAATAAATAAATAAATAAATAAATAAATAAATAAATAAATAAATAAATAAATAAATAAATAAATAAATAAATAAATAAATAAATAAATAAATAAATAAATAAATAAATAAATAAATAAATAAATAAATAAATAAATAAATAAATAAATAAATAAATAAATAAATAAATAAATAAATAAATAAATAAATAAATAAATAAATAAATAAATAAATAAATAAATAAATAAATAAATAAATAAATAAATAAATAAATAAATAAATAAATAAATAAATAAATAAATAAATAAATAAATAAATAAATAAATAAATAAATAAATAAATAAATAAATAAATAAATAAATAAATAAATAAATAAATAAATAAATAAATAAATAAATAAATAAATAAATAAATAAATAAATAAATAAATAAATAAATAAATAAATAAATAAATAAATAAATAAATAAATAAATAAATAAATAAATAAATAAATAAATAAATAAATAAATAAATAAATAAATAAATAAATAAATAAATAAATAAATAAATAAATAAATAAATAAATAAATAAATAAATAAATAAATAAATAAATAAATAAATAAATAAATAAATAAATAAATAAATAAATAAATAAATAAATAAATAAATAAATAAATAAATAAATAAATAAATAAATAAATAAATAAATAAATAAATAAATAAATAAATAAATAAATAAATAAATAAATAAATAAATAAATAAATAAATAAATAAATAAATAAATAAATAAATAAATAAATAAATAAATAAATAAATAAATAAATAAATAAATAAATAAATAAATAAATAAATAAATAAATAAATAAATAAATAAATAAATAAATAAATAAATAAATAAATAAATAAATAAATAAATAAATAAATAAATAAATAAATAAATAAATAAATAAATAAATAAATAAATAAATAAATAAATAAATAAATAAATAAATAAATAAATAAATAAATAAATAAATAAATAAATAAATAAATAAATAAATAAATAAATAAATAAATAAATAAATAAATAAATAAATAAATAAATAAATAAATAAATAAATAAATAAATAAATAAATAAATAAATAAATAAATAAATAAATAAATAAATAAATAAATAAATAAATAAATAAATAAATAAATAAATAAATAAATAAATAAATAAATAAATAAATAAATAAATAAATAAATAAATAAATAAATAAATA